>JASEVX010000004.1:39038257-39040757 GCA_031761405.1 Serripes groenlandicus
TCCGCTTTAACATACAAGGGGTAATTACGGAATAGCGTTAGGGCCATCGCCTGTGAATGTGTTGATCTGAAACGCGATACTCGATAGTACGATGATGATAACGCGTCAGTACGATACTACGATATTACGATGGTAAAAACGCGACAGTACGATGATGATAACGCGATAATACGACAGTACGATGATGATAATGCGATATACTATCATGTTTCACCATCGTAATATCGTACTGTCGCTTTATCACCATCGTACTGTTGCGTTAACATCATCGTACTGTCGCATTATCATCATCGCACTGTCGCGTTATCATCATCGTACTGTCACGTTATCACCATCGTAATGTCGCGTTATCATCATCGTACTATCGCCTTCCGTGTGCGCATGCGCATAGAATAATTAACTTTGCCTTCTCTTAGAAAAATTATATATGATACCAGTATTCGCCAGACCAAGGTAGAATCTAGTTGCACGTTACAAAATAAAATTATACAGCAAAGATGAAAGAAGGCAAAGTTAATTTCGTTAATAACATAGATATAATACAAATGTATACGGATTTATGAATCATACAGCAAAGATGAAAGAGGACATTTTGTCACATGGAGTGGAAATTCTTCGCTGTCGCAACGTTGCAACCACGTTCATTTAAAACGCGTCACGCGTGGATGACCCTCTACCAAGACTGTTGAAATTATTACAATCCATTGATGCGACAGAGCGTATCATATATGGCGTACCACAACGTACCAAATCGTAGCCCAACATAGCAGAAACGTCGTACAACGTAAAACACCGTAGCATAACGCAGTTCATAATGTAGTACAACGTGTTACAGCGTATTATAGCGTGACACAGCGTGGCATAACGCGGCACGAGGAACGTTGTAGCAACGAAGTCACAACGTAGCATAGCGCAGCACAACGTGTCAGAAAACGCAACAGAACGTATCAACCGGCAGGACGCGTTATGTTCACGTTCTATTACGTTTTTGCTACGTTTCTGCATCGTTATACTACGCTGTACCACGTTCTCGCCACGTTGTAGTACGTTGTGGGGAAACGTGAAAGAATTATGAACATGTCCAAAATTTAAATTACTACTTCACGTTTGATCACGTTTTGACACGTTTTAGCCATGTTGTTCTACGTTTTTCTCACGTTGTAGCCACGTTTTCAAACGTAGCTAAACGCGGCGGGCCAAAACGTGACACTTATGGCTGGGGCATTATACGGGACAATTTGTCCTTATCCTGCTAAACCAAACTTAATAAATAACAATTTAAAAGCTCATTCTCACTGTTTCGCCGAATGGCTATATGCCGAAAGGCGAGGGAAAATAAATCCACATCGACGACGATTCATACTGTCCCGGATTGGCGCCCCGGTACGTCTCGGATGATGGTTTGGGAGAAATCGTGACAGACCGGGAAGACAACCGCGGCGGGACCCTATTGTACCGGCTAAATGCGGCAGACACCGGGAGAACTATTTAGAACCGTCGTCATCCGGGCATGTCCAGCACAATGTACAGTGTGCCGGGTCTCTACCGTCATCTATCGTGATCTACTGTGATAGTCCGTGGTAATTTGGTGTGAGGGGGTGGGGGGGGGGGGGGGGGGAGAGAACTCTATGCACAGAAGACCACCGGGGTACCACTGGGTAGGGATCCAATGGCGCATGACCGGGGCTATGCCGGCTGAACCGGTGATCACCGGGACACGACCTGGATTATACCGATTTCAGATGAATCCATAAGACTGAAGTGGTCTCCTTTTGGACAATAATGATTTTATTGAAAGTTGAAAAGTGTTTTTAAAATAAGTTACTTGGGCTGTTGGGAAAGAGACATAGCCAAAATGCTATAATGGTTGCCTATGGAAATTGAATTGCTTCCATCTGACCATAAGTGGTAGATCGACGTATGGGAAATTTCAACGGTCTAAATCGGTAAGGTCTATCAAAATATATATATATATATATATGTGTGTGTGTGTGTGTGTGTGTGTGTGTGTGTGTGTGTGTGTGTGTGTGTGTGTGTGTGTACTCCATTGTAATCCAGTATGCGCATAGTTAAAGGGGAAGTAATTTGTATCAAATGTTAGTAGCGGAATACCATTGTTACCAGTGGTAGTATCACCCCTTGCGTAAGGATTTCAACCACTATGTTTTTACTTGACATCCTGAGTCACCTATTTAAGAACATTAAAAAATGGTGCTCTGCAATTTCTATGCGATAAGCATAACTATATTTAGTAAGCATTAAGTTGAACAATAAAAAGGTCTGCTTGCGAACCCATGCTAAATGGACAAGACAGTTCTGGTTCTTGACATATAAACCCATGGACCTTCATGTTTCTTATCTGTTTAACAAGATTCAACAGAGACAAGGTATGGACAAAAAACGTAATATTGTTTACAAGCGAGAACATCACATACAAATCAACAGATGCAGATAATTTATTGCTCGAAAACAGCATGTACTCTATATAGATGCATCGGGA